>JAGVSN010000126.1:0-12070 GCA_022651745.1 Parapsyche elsis
GTTGAAACAAATTTGCATATATGTATGTATGCATACACGGAATTTATATGTTTTATGTTATGTTTATGTATGTGTTGTAACTTGTACATCTACATATATACTATATAAAAATCAATGTCTGTCTGTTTGTCTCTTATAGGCTCCTAAACCACTCAACCGATCGCGATGAAACTTTCAGGACTTATTGTGATCATGCCGGGGAACGGGAACAGGAACGGGTACGGGAACGGGATCGGGATCTGGAACAGGAACGGTATCGGGCATTGCAACGCATGCCGGGTCAGCTAGTTCATCTATATATATAAAAATCAATGTCTGTTTGTTCGTTTGTTTGTTTGTTTGTCTGTCTGTCTCTTATAGGCTCCTAAACCACTCAACCGATCGCGATGAAACTTTTCAGAACTTATTGTGATCATGCCGGGGATGGTTCCTGTGAAAAAAAATCGGGATAAAACGGGAACGGGCCTGCTCACGCGTCAGATAACGTACTAGGAACGGGAACAGGAACGGGATCGGGATCAGGACCGGGAACGGGAACAGGATCTGGAACGGGAACGGGAACGGGCCTGCTCACGCGTCAAAAAATACTAAGAACGGGAACAGGAACGGGATCGGGCATTGCAACGCATGCCGGGTCATCTAGTATGTATATAAAAAGGTTGATTGAGTTTTTTTTCATTTTTCTAGCAAATGCTTTTATTTATGGATAATCACTTAATCAGACTCGTCCAATATAGCGTAAAAGTTAATTAAAGTTTCATTTTTAAATAATGATTCATTCGCTTAAAAATCGGTTTAATTCCAATTGAATGTCTTCTTCAACGTCGTTGATATCGATATCGAATGAATTTTGGAAAAATTGAAACACTTTTTATATTACTCTTAATATCTATAAATCGATCTTCAAACGGTTCTTGTAATAATTTCATTTTGTGAATACAATTTTCGATAGGAAAAATCTGTATGCATACATAGATATATTTTTAAACAAATTATCACAATAAGGAAAATGAGTAAAATTATTTTATTTGGGATTATTATTAACCTTATTTTTAAAAACTTTCATAAAGGGCGCCATAGGCGTGGTTTGCCTGGGACGCCAAAAATTCTCACTACGGCCCTGTATGTACATATGTACCTAAAAATAAGTTTACCAATAATACTGGTTTGAAAAACTTCAAATGTAGTGCTCGATTTGTACGTGTCTTCTGCTTTTGAAGTCAAAACCTTTCATTTTTAAATTTTTATGAAAATTTCTTTCAAAATTCTCCTTGTTTCCAAATTTCCATGAAACTCTCTAAATTATTTAAATCCCAACCCCAAACTATCAATTAAAAATCTATATCTTTTTATATACATACATACTTACAACATCCAGATTTTTTAAATAATTATAATTGTTGATCAATTGATTGCGTTGCTGTTTGTTAATCACAAATTCTTTAGATACTGGTTTCTGATATGATAAACAGAGTTTTGGTTTACATCTTATCGCAAACGCACAACGTCAAGTGACTGGGGGGATTCACCCGAAGAATTAGTGCACTTTTTATACTACATAATATGTAATAAAATCGATTCTATTTATCCGATAAAATGCTATCGTGCTAAATGTCTTTCAATTGTTAAATCCCCTTTTGCCGTGCGAGCAGAGTAAATAATATTTTTTACATACACAACTACCTGAAAATATTACATATTATTTTTTTAGAATAAAAGTATTTATTATTTTATTATTTATTCAATTATAATATTTTTATCTTAATGTATTAAATATCATTATACATATATATGTATATAAAAATTTCTATTACATAATAAAGGTACAATTTTGATAGGATAATTATTATATTAATTTTAATTTAGCAGCAATATCATGTTTCATTATTTGACCGTGATTTTCCACAACAAAATCAAAATGTATGGACATATTAGTTAAATATCGTCTATAACCTTTCGCCACTTTAAATTCAATTCTCAGATTATACATTATGTTTGTAGCCAACACACAAAAAAACTTATATAATAGATAAAATTTATTTATTTACGTATTTTTTGTATAATAGATAAAAAATATAATACTAATGCTCTATTCAAGTGCAAGTTTAGACTTATGAATTTCAATGATACAATGTCATGTTAATAAAACTAAGATTATGTTTAATGAATTTTGCACGCAAAGCGTAGTCACAGTGGATAATTGTAAAGATAGTTGATAGTTATTTATACCTAGGACAATTGGTGAATATGACCGGATGTAAAAAAGACGATATAAAACGAAGAATGAAACTAGGATGGAGTGCTTTTGGAAGAATGAACATAGTTTTTAAATCCAACATTCCGCTATGCTTAAAAAAGAAGCCATACGACCAATGCGTACTGCCAGTTATGTGAAACTTTGATACTAAATTCAAGAATGCTACACAGAGAAGCATGGAAATATGTATGCTTGGTATAACAAGAAGAGATCGTAAAAGGAATACATGGATAGGAAGTATGGCCAAAGTGGCAGATATAGCAGAACGTGTGAAAAAGTTGAAGTAGACACATAGCGATAAGAAGGGATTGGTATCCGAGGGGATGTGAAAGAAAGCAAGGTAGACCGAGTGGACGATGGGCTGATGAATTGAGAAGAATGTGTGGAATCAACTGGATGCAGATTGCCCAAGACAAACAGGAATGGAAGAGGATTGGAAAGGCCTAGCAGTAAATGGTGAACGACTGAAAATGATGAATAGTTTTTACTAGCCAATGTTTGTTGTTCTTTTAAGCGAAAGTCCGAGGTTTGATCCTCGTATGTCGATATGCTTTATCGACCGTTTTAGACCTTAAATATAGTCATAGGCAAGATTTGGATATTACTACAACTAAATCAGCCGATTTTAGTTTAAATTTGCCAATTGTCTAACTCAGTTGTGAAACTGTTCCATAAAATTGGTAAAGTACAGATGGACGCGTGAAATACTGGAATGGTATCCGAGAGGATGTGAAAGAAAGCAAAGTAGACCGAGTGGGTGGATGCAGATTGCTCAAGACAGACAGGAATAAAAAAGGATTGGAGAGGCTTTCATCCAGCAGTGGATGGTGAACGGCTGAAAATGATGATGATATACAGACATACGTACTTTCATATGTACACTAGGAAACCGATTGCATTTTTAGACAGCTGCTATCCCTGTTTCTTTCAAGAATGAAACGGAAAGTCAATTACGATTATTCACATGATATCCTGTGTAGTAAATGAGGTAACTAGGGTAGAACTCGTCGTCCCTATACTTGACTACGACATGTCCATTTGGCTTTGCGCTCGTATCATAGTATAATCCTTTATTTGAATCATACAATGGTGGAAATACCATATTTTTATTGCCTTCACACATCTTTGATACGAGCACATCTACACCAAACATGCACCTGTCGTCCACGCCTTCGTCACTATAGTTACTGGCATAGTTAGAGATCGGGGTTAGCGAGACTCCCTTGCCGAATATGTTTCCTCTAGCGATGCCATGTCGTCTCCAATCAAAATTTTCCCTTTGAATGGAAATTATGTTGTCTTTTCCTGTTCCGTGAAACATAAAATCCTGCTTGACGTTGCATTTCCCATAGCGAATTTCGTTCTCCTTTTTCCTCAGCAAGTAGCACGCTCTCAAGTAGGGGTTAATTACTCTATATACACTGCTTATTTTGAAGTGTCCCTGAGTTGTAGTTTTAAATTTATGTTCGACATCGTTTCTGTCGTTGGTGTGTCTGCGGCACTTTTCGAAGAAAATTTCGATGTCGGTATTTGAAAAGTGCTTTTGTCGTAGCAGAATTATTTTAACGAGGCTTTGGTCAAATTTATCCGAGTTCAAAGATGATAGTTTTGATTCTATCAATTTTATTTCATTTTTTCGAATCTTATTCAATCTCATTTGTTCCCTTCCTATTTCTTCAAAGGGTATTCTATTTTCTGCTTGTTCGCGCTGAATTCTAAATAGCTCTTCATACTCTTTTTGAAGTCTAGCTTTCTGAGCTTCATTACTTCTCTGTCTCTCATATTCTCTTTCTCTGGCCTCTTCCCTTAGTCTTGCCTCTGTCCTAAGCCTAGCATTTTCTCTAAGTCTTGCCGCTTCCCTAAATCTGGCCTCTTCCCTAAGCCTCGCCTCTTCCCCAAGCCTCGCCTCTTCCCTAAGCCTTGCCTTTTTCCTAAGCCTCGCCTGTTCCCTAAATCTGGCCTGTTCCCTAAATATCGCCTCTTCCCTAAATAACGCCTCTTCCCTAAGCCTCGCCTCTTCCCTTAATATGGCCTGCTCCCTAAATATCGCCTCTTCTCTTTGCCGCCTCTTCTTAGCACTTAAATTTAAAAATAATACAATTGAATGCTTGAAAAACTGTGAATTGACGTCACACTAAACATGCTTACAAAGTTTTTAGCAATTGAAAATAAAAATTTAAAACTGAGCAGATAAGTATTCAAATTTGTATATGTATGACAACTCGGGAAACCACGATGTATAAAGATAATAAATAATCATCAAAAATTTAAATATAGTTTTATATGTACATACATATGTATGTATATTTGAATTTCTGAGAAGTACGCTCAGTGCTCATAAAAGCCCACAGATATAATTTGTTACAATGTAGTGTAGCATGTAGGTACATACATACATGTGTATGTACTTTTAATATTTGTTTTTGGTGTTTTTAACTTTTTTTCCGAAACTATCAAGTCTATCATGCTGAAATTTCATATCTATTATTTTCACGTAAGGTGTAAGAACTTGTAAGAGATACTAGAACGAGATTTCGTTTTTTAATTTTTTCGGCCTTTTACATATTTGGTATCTTTATAATATTGTAATATTATAATTCTTAAAGCAATACCTAGTTACAAAAAAATAAATCATTAAAATCAGTTAAGCGGAAGTTGGTTTTTTTTCTTGTAGAAAAGTCAAAAATCCTGTTACCACGTAATATTTCCGAAACTACTTAGCCGATCAAGTTGAAATTTCATATCTATGATTTTCACATTGATAAGGTTTTGAGCAAAATCCACCCACCGGAAGTGATAGTTTACTTTTGCATGATTTTTTATATATTTTGAATCTTCATCTACATATACATATGTATACATATATAAAAATCAATGTCTGTCTGTTTGTCTGTTTGTTTGTCTCTTATAGGCTCCTAAAGCACTCAACCGATCGCGATGAAACTTTCAGGACTTATTGTGATCATGCCGGGGATGGTTCCTACCAAAAAAAATCGGGAAAAAACAGGAACGGGAACGGGCCTGCTCACGCGTCAGATAACGTACTAGGAACAGGAACGGAAACAGGATCGGGAACAGGATCGGGAACAGGATCGGGAACAGGATCAGGAACAGGAACAGGAACAGGATTTGGAACGGGAACAGGAACGGGATTGGGCATTGCAACGCATGCCGGGTCTTCTAGTGCTTTATAAATTGAAAGAGATGTACGCTTAGGCATTGTATTAAATAGTAAATAATCAAGCTGATTATGAAAATTACGGAACACCCGAGTGCTCGATCGCACGGTACATATGTATGTACATATGCGTACGCATGCATATATATCAAATTTTTATTCTAATCCTAAATAAATGCTTTATAATAATGTTAATAAATGTCTGTATGTAGTGTTTAATTTACCTCAATGCAATTGAAAAGCGTTCTTCAGCCGGAATTGGTCTACGATGGTTAGTAACTTCTTCTCTAATAAAATTCAAAATTTCATAAAAGCTGGCAATGATCATTCTAAAATAAAATCGCTTTTCATCTTTCAGTAAGTTGGGAAACAGTGTGACTCAACTGTGTAAAACTCCCCGTTTGTTTCTCTGCTAGATTTATGTATATATGTATGTATATCATGCGACCATATTCGTTTCTTCCTGAAAACGACAGTAATTACCAAAAGTATATGGTTAATAAGTACCTATTACTTTATTAAACAATTGTTTACCTCGAACGATCTTCATCTTCTGCTGCAGCTAATAATAATAATTTTTCTGCTAAAGAGTATGTTGTCATGATAACAAATCGCGTTATGATACACGCCGACTCTGCATACCACTTTTGTATCGTACCGCTTTTGGTGTATATTTGGTCATAAGTTATAACTTATAACTAGAGATACGTGATTATCGCGTTTTGCGATAAGTGCGATATATATGCGATAAAACCGATAATCGCGATATAGATGCGAAAACAGTAAAATATGCGAATAGATGCGAAAAATGAAAAATATCTCGCACAAATATCACTTCTCATCTTCAATGTGTGTTTTTTGGCTACTTGTTTTATTAAAAATTGACCGTGTAACTTAAAATCTAACTTATCATCCAATATTATTATACTTTTATTTTTATTTAATAAAATATTATACAATTTAATAAAAAAAAATATATATATACGTACATACATACATATGTATATGTATGTACATATATATGTATGTATGTATATAAATAAATTTTACTCACTTGCAGGCTGTAGAGATATTAACGTTACACAATTCAGCCCTAAAATAAATATTTTTGTCTGAAAACGGATTTTAATGTTATTTTAAAAGCTAATGCGTCTTTTTGAACTTGTACATTTTCGGAAAATTTTAAATTCGGAACGTATGTTAGTGTTCTTCAATTGCATCAGTGCATTAAAACTTGATTGATTACAGGTACAGATTTTTCCACAAATTTCATCAGAAAAAAATTGTTCACAATATTGTATGTATGTGGAACCAAAAAGCGTCAAGACAGCAAATGCAAGCTTCCTGACGTTCGAATAATTGGCTGGAAATGATTGCCAAAATTTGAATATATGTAATACCACTTGCCGTGCTCTTTTTGGTGGTTAAATTTATTTCTACTTGTCTAATTATTTCCGTTAGTTTTTCAGTTCAAATACTTCTATTTTTAATTTCTATAAGACGCGAGTAAATTTAAATTAAAAAAACTAATTTAAATTTTTTTTTTTTTATTTTACGAAAAGTGTTGGATTATAAACGGAGCCGCCAATTTTTGCGCCCGGAGCCGCTGGTTCCCGACCACTGTACTAGATTAAAACAATCATCTATAGAAACATGTTCTATGCTGAGTTTTAATTAATTTTAATCATATTTTATTTTTGTATCCATGTTTTGTTTTGTTTCTCTATTAATTGTATTTAAATTGGAGCATTAACTTCAAATTTGTGAAAAAGAAATAAGCGCTAAATAGATGCGAAAATTTGTTATTTTATTTGCTCCAAAACATGAAATTGAAGAGTCAAAACGCGAAATTTTATAAAAATAGATGCGAAAATCACGTATCTCTACTTATAACTTATAACAGTTATAACAGGGCCGGCGCGTCGTATTTTTCTTGTGTGTGAGATGAATGTTTGGCGCCTTTTCAAAAATAATTTTTTTTCCCTTTTTTCCCCCTTTTAACCAAAAAAAAAATAATTGCAAATAAAACAGACGGGAAATGAAGAGTAAATAACCGCACAACAATGGACATCTGTTCTTTATGACTTTTATCAGGTGTACAGTCCATTAACTTTAGAAATACATTTGCATTTTTAATCATGTTCAAAATCTTATCCTTGTAGCTTTATTTATTTATTTATTTAATAATTACATGGAGAGGCGGCATAGCCGATAGGCCCATAAGGGTTTGGTTTTAGTTAAAAAATCAAAAAAAAAACAGTATTATAAATGAAAAAGAAAGAATAGAGGACAGTATTGCCAAATTTGAACAAAATAAAAAAAAAAAAAAACAAAACAAAATAAAAAAAACAAAGATAAAAAATAGTAACAAAAATAAAAATAGGATAAAAAAATAAAATAGAGATAAAAAATAAAGAATAAAGAAAAACAAACAAAAATAAAATAAAAACAAAAATAAAAATAAAAGATAAAACAAGAGACTATTCCAAACTTGAACCACTCTATTATTTGAAAGAATGAATCTCTAACAATCTTATTTGATTTTTCTTTTTTCAGGTCTAAGAATATGACCTCTTAGATGGGGGTTCTCATTGAACATAATGGGGTTGGTCATATCACATGAATAATGATTATTTATTATTTTTGAATACTTCAATTAAATCACCTCTTAATCTCCTCGTCTCAATGTGGAGAGATTCAGTCTTTTCAATCTTTCATGATAAAGGTAGTGATCAGAAGTTCGAATGGCATTTTGTAATTCTTCTTTGGACCCTCTCGAGACATAGAATATCTTTTTTTTAAAATGGGGATTCAAACATTATATGCATACTCAATTTCGGTCTGATATACTGAAGCATATATTTTTTAACAACAAATTTTCATCCAATGGGATTTGAAGACACATCTAATGATATATATAAAGGGAATTTACTTTTTTGACTAACTGGTTGATGTGCACAGACCATTTTAAATCTTTGGTGATAGTTACACCCAGATCACATTGGGAGGAAACATTAGTCAATATTTCCTCAATCAATAATATTTTTTCCCAGGTAATGAGTCTTGTGTGGATATTTTACTGGCCGTTTTACGTGCTTCTCTAACACCGGATCATATTTTGAGAACAACTCGATAATTTTCAAAATTTACCATTATTTTTCAATTGAATAGTTTGTCTGAAGACCCTCTAAATGCAATATTTTCTGAGGCCATGGTTAAAATAATTGAAATTATTCTCTTGGGCAACTGATCCCAGTGTTCTACTTCACTCAAATATAATTTGTTCGACAGAGAATCAACGGTTTGACCAGTAGAAAACCGCTTTTTTAGCTCAATCCACTTCTCATAGCAATTAAAATGCTCAGTGCATCGTTCATGTCTCTTTAAAATCGACGTCATGTGTCTCCAATCATTTGTGCCCGCCTTTGCTAGAGCAAATTCGTCACTACTAAATATTTTGCAAAAAAAACAAAACACTCGATTTAATTTGGATGAATACACAAGCCACGTTCTATCCACTAATTCACCATTTGCTGGTTTTCGTTGGAAATAAATTTTTATTGAATAATCGCCCTACAACGTCTTTTGGGTAATGATTGTTGTTAGCTCGTATTGGCCCTTTGAAAATTATCTTCTCAATTTGGAAATTCTGTAAATTTTCGGGCCAATCAACTATGTCGTCAAAATTATAAGTCAGTAATCTCCACTGCTCTCGTTTCTACATCACTATTTAAAGGTTCACATTCAGACATTTCAACGATTAAGATCCCATAATCCCATAAACCCCTCATCGATTATAATTGTATCATCGTGCCCAAGATCATTTGTGTCCATTGGTTCTACAGACTTAGCAGAATTGTCTTTATTTTGCCCATCTTGCAGAAAACTATGCATCGTTTTTTGTTTCTTACTTTGCTCTGTCAGCCTCTTTTCTCGATTTTGTTTGTTCTGCCAACCATGTTATTTTTATTCACTTATCAATCTTGTCGGATATTCTATATATTTAAACAATAACATTGAATAGGTACGAATTGAATAACTATGTACATAAATAATTAGTTATAATATTATAAATAAAACACAGATTATAAAAATGACAGACCTCAATTCCCGTACTTTCACTTGAAAGCACTCGGTAAACTGATTGGATTCGTGGGCCGACCAATATGCTTTAAGTCTCCTTCAGAGCACTTCGACAGTTTTTATTATTTTACTGGATTCGTGGAATGTTAATAACTATTCAAATGTCACACTTCTGTGTTCACTTACTAGCCATAAATATTGTAAATCGACTGAGCGGTCACTCGCCCAAATCATATTTTTAAAGCGTGAAGCAGGGTTCCGGGAAGTTATAAAATACTATTGCATTGCCTTTTTCTCGCGATAGCATCACGCATGAGCGGTAGGCGCGCAAATCGACAAGTCTCCAGAATTTTAAAGATTCAATATTTATAACATATTTTTGACAACTTTTAGGCGCCTTTTCTTTTGCGGCGCCTGTGTGCGTCGCACACTTCGCACACGCTACGAGCCGGCCCTGCCTGTACCGCTTACCGCGCCAGTCTGTGAGATGCTTTAGGCCCGTAACGCACTTGGCAGCCTGGCTGCGCGGCCACGGCCGCGGCGGCCACAACGATGTTAGGAAATATATGTGGCTGCCTGTTTGACAACGCACAAGGGCAGCCAGGAAATTCTGGCTGCGCGGCCACAGGTACCGGCTCCGATACGCAGCAGCCACTGGCCGCCGCGGCACGAGATGTATTTAACAAAGCAAATGTGTGGCTGCCTGTGCGATGCATCGCACTAACAGCCTGGCTGCTCAGCAGCCAGCCAATTCACGTTTGCCATTTCGATTTTCAGCCGCTTCGGCTGAAAATCTGAATAAACTAATTCAATTCCATTATAAATTTTACACTAAATTCAACGAATAAGATAAAAAAATCTCGCTAATATTGCGCGCTGGAAATAATGTATATAAAACTATTTTCAACGAATTATTTGCATCTACATATGTAGATACAGTACAAAAGGATCCGAGATCGCAAATATTGCATTGAAAATAATATGTTGTATCGCTGTCCATTTGTGAGCATCTTTTGTTTGAGAACTTGCCGCTAAATTTCTGAGAACTGAGCTCTGGCTGCCGCTTTGGCTGCTTGAACTGGGTGCACGTTTTCTGGCCGCCGCGGCTGCCGCGCAGCCAGAATGCCAAGTGCGTTATGGGCCTTACACTCTTTACAGATTACAGCAGTTATGAGCAACACGCGGCTCGCAGGTATTGAAATGTGGCCCGAAGACAATTTCGATTTTTTTTCACAATCACAATTTTATTTGTAAAATAATTAGAGTAAACCTTACAGTCCTACGATTTTTATTTTTTGCAATCTCTTCTCGGTAATCGGGTAATAAGAACAATACACAAACGGCTCGCACTCGGGTAGCCCCCAAACGAGAGAGGATTTATCACAGAGGACTCACATGATTTATTAATCTCCTCTCGTCTCCAATGTGGAGAGATTCAGTCTTTTCAATCTTTCATGATAAGGTGGTGACCGAAGTAAATATTGGATACGTTATTTTCGCTAAGTATTGGTGATACTACATATTTCTCTGCGCACGCAGATACGTTAGATTTAATAGCTTGAAAAAAGTTACTTTTGCATGAAGATACATTAATTTCGATATGAAAAATCGCAAGAATACACTCCCACACTAAAGCACATCTAACTCATTTTCGTAATTTTTGTCAGTTACGTTAAGTGGGCTTAGGACGGCCGTGTAGGTCTTACACCAGCAGTGCTCACTAAATTAAGTGTATTAACCGATAATTCAAATAGATATACGGTAAACTCCCTCTTATCCGTGCGCGGCTTATCCGGTTTGCGGCTCATCCGTGCATTTTTTTAGCCAAAAATTAAAAAACAAATAAAAATAAAAACTTGCATATTTGTCGTAAAAACAGCACACCAATCGAAGCCAGGTGACGCTTTATTGTAAAAAAGCTAATGTACCGTGAAAAGTCATAACTACATAAGCACAGCCAGCGAATGAGTTCTGCGAAATACTCAAATAAATGGAAACTTATTAAGTCCGCAAACAATAAATTAAAACAAAACGACAAGTTTTAGTGCTCTGTTGACGATATGTATTTCAAAGCCATTGTTTACTCTCCTTCTTTTAAACATAATAAATTCGTTTTCATTTTACGTAATGTGTTTCACAAGAAGGGTGAATGTGTAATGGGATTGGAGTTTTGAGATTTTGGTCAGTCTTGTGAGGATTGACATTGCGATGCGTGTAATTTTTTTGGATACCCATTGCCACTTCAACTTTTTTACCCTTACTGCCATATCTGCCACTTTGGTCATGCTCCTTACCATATTAAGCGGAATGTTGGATTTAAAAACAATGTTAATTCTTCCAAAAACACTCCATCCTAGTTTCATTCTTCGTTTTATTTCTTCTTCTTTACATCCGGTCATATTCCCCTTGCCTAGGTATAAATAACTATCAACTATCTCTACAATATGATTATTCTGTGACTACGTGTTGCGTGAAAATTTAAAAGGTTATTAAAAAAATTTTAACATATACTCATACATAATCTCTTATAAATTTTTGCATTACTTTAAAAT
>JAGVSN010000127.1:0-15719 GCA_022651745.1 Parapsyche elsis
CCGGCACCACAAATAGCTCGTGACCCCGTGCACGACAATAAACATCCGAGGTGTAAAGTTGGAGACGCTCTAGTATTTCCCCATTGAACATATGTGTGTCCATTTATAATCATGAACATATGTTTCAACAGAGATACTTTCCTCCTCTCCTCCAAAGACCTCATGCCAGTCATACCCCTAACGAATTTTGTTGGGAAGAGAAAAGGGTAGTAGCCGTACATCCTCTTATATATGTAACGGGCAAATTTTTTTATCTACCCTTTCCAACATACCAATGTACGACTGTTCATGGGAAACCAAATTAACGAATTATATTCAAGTTTCGATAAAACTATGGAATAATAAAGAATCTTAATTACGTCAACATTGCGTAATAACCCAGAGTTCCTTATTAAACAGGCTAAAAGATTTAATGTTGATTTAACTACATTAAGAATTTGGGAATGGAAATTTAACTTTGAATCAAAAAATGACTCCAAGGTCTACAATTTCCATTACCCTCTCCAATGCTACATCATTTATGGAATAGTTGAAAACAGTAGGATTATTAGATCTCGTATAGCTGACCACCCTGCATTTATGAATGCAGAATTCCATATTACTTGTACGAGTCCATTCAACTAATGCATCTACGTCATCCTGTAACAACTGACAAGATTCAATGTCAACCACATTCCTATAAATTTTGAGATCATCTGCGAATAGAAGAATTCTCGAAGAATTAATTACACTACTGACATCATTTATGAAAATGATGAAAAGCAGTGGTCCCAAATTAGACCCTTGAGGCACTCCAGAAAAAGCAAGAAATGTTTCAGAATTGAAACCACAGAAGTCAACATACTGACTTCTACCTTGAAAGTATGAAAGAAAAAAACGATGGAGCTAAATGAGAAACCAAATGAAGCCAATTTCCTAAGCATCACATCATTATCTACCTCGTCGAACGCCTTTTTAAAATCTGTATAGATGACATCAACCTGAGAACCTAAATCCAAATTCTGAATAATATAATTGCTGAATACTAATAAATTAGTAGTTGTGGAATGCTTCTTCCTAAATCCATGCTGAATGTTCCCAATATATGGATCCACTTTAGCATAGATATATTTATGTAAAATAGTTTCAAATACTTTCGCGAAAGAAGATAGTATTGCCACTGGTCGGTAATTTCCAATAACGTTCTTTGGCCCACATTTATGGACCGGTGTTATTCTAGATTTCTTCCATCTATCAGGAAAAGTATCAGAATTTACCGCCAGATTAAATATGAAAGTTAGTGGTTCGATCAGTTGAGAGGCCGAAGCCCGAACAAGAGCTGATGGAATTGATGTACATATGTATGTATGTACACATGTACATATGTATGTATGTACAATGTACATATGTATATACATTGTACATATCTACAATGTACATATGTATGTATGTAGGTAGGTATATTATGTAAAAAATATTGCAAAAAGTTGACAGTATATGTATGTATTTGTCTGATGTGTCAAGTGACCTGAAACCTGACCTTAATAATAATTGCAAAACAAATTTTTTTTTGAAAAATATCTGTGTGTGTGTGAAATTGCTATGTGCATCTTAAAAACCATTAATCGTATCCCAAATGAACCAAGAAGTTTGGTGATTTCCCCTGCAAGTCATCCCATTTTGTGTATCCTTTAGAATTTTTTTCTCCAAAACTATGCATGACTGCAAATTTTTGGTATCGAAAATAGTTTTATAAAAATGTTATTTTTGAATAAGCAGAATTAGCAGTTTACCCTCAGAAGTCGAATTTTGAAAATCGTATGTTTACGGAAACTACTGAAAACTTTTTAATTACTGTTAACTGTAATATTTCAGAGTTGATTAGATTTAAGTGGAAATCTACATATCAGAAGTGAAGGTTTTTTCTTACACAAATTTTTCTACGCAATACAAATAAAATAAAAATTTCAACAAAATGGTTGTTTACTATTGATCGACAACTTATTAAAATGATTCCAAAATAGAACTTTTTCACAGCATAAAATATTGTTATATGTTTCAAATCTAATTCATTCTGGCCCCCAAGCCACCCCCAAAACCCCCCTCAAGCCCCGGCGGACCCTTTTTTTGACTTCCTTAAAGCCATGTCGGCCCCTTACTACCCACCAGACCCCCCTCCTACCCTGGCGGCCCCCAATTTTAGACTCCCGAAAAGCAATGCCGGCCCCTTATTACCCTCCAGACCCCTCTCAAGCCCCGGCAGCCACTTTTTTTCGCTTTACGTTGATTGTTGATTAATTATCAAAGGGTTTTATAAGTATAAATATAAATATAAATAAGCTAGTTTTTTTTTTATATTTTACTATTACAGCTACAATTTTCATGCACCCGCTACAAAGTATTTAATAACGAAAAAATCCAAATTTAATAATGATAGTATTTTTTAAGAATTATATATATAATTGCCGAAATCCGTCTGTCTGTCTGCCTGTCTGCTGATAATGCTCGCTGAGGATTAAATATTAAAAACCACTAGAACGAGTGGGGGATCAAACCACGACCTCAGGCTCAGGAAGAAAGTCCTTAGACCGTACCGGAAGGGTAACAAAGGGTAACAAAAGGGTAACAAACACCCACAGATCGTCAACGGACTACATACATACATACATACATATGTATATCTAGTTTTTATACTTATCAAAATATCAATCAATTGAATTTAGAATAGCATTAACTTTTTGCTCTCCAACTTCTCCAATTTCCAACATCCAACTTCTCCAACTCTCTCCAATTTAAAAATTCGTTCATCCTCACCCAATGTGCCCTCGTAGTGAAATCGAATGGTCATATGCACTGTTTCTTCCCTAATCTCCTCGCTGTGTTTCACCACCACTTCTCTCATATTTATGTTCATTTGATGCCTGAAGAATTGACTGGCTGTCAGTAATATCAGTTTGTGCATTGGATATCTGAAATCACACTTCATTAATTGCTATCTATTTACGCTAATCAATAAAATTAATGTGTCAATAATTTTTACTTTTGAGGCCCGATTACGAGGACAACGTTGCGTCGCAGTGCAGCTTTTTCTTGTAAAAGTTGTACATTTTTTGCATACATATAGGACACTGCGTGTTCTTGACGAATTTGGCAATCGCAGTCGCTCATTTTAAAAAGAGACATTCAATCTGAAACGATGCAATTATTAAATAAGTATTTATACCACATAATTAAGTAATATAGTGTTCAATTTCATGTCAATCACAATATCCAATACATCATCAAAAAAACTTTGTATCTTTCAATTGCAACTTTATTAGTTTCGGAGGTACATTATTTTTAAATGGGTATCTTTTTTTAGTGTCTCACTTTGTAAAAAAAAAAAAAAAAATTGCTTGAGTGTTGGTAACTACCGGATGACTGCAAGGTATGCGTTACGCATATATACAATTAATTTTTTAAAGTTTTTCTCAAAAATGAAACAAAAGTACAAATGCAAATACAAAAATATATTAAAATATAAAAAATACAAAACAAATATAAAAAAAATACAAATACAAATATAAAAAAATAAAAACACAAAAAGACATTTTAAAAATTAGTTATTATAAATTATTCCGTATCCGACCCATCACTGTCTGAATCGAAGTCCGAGGAATCCGGTGTATCGTTGACAGTAAAATGCAACGAATCGTCGTCAACCATTTTGTCCATTACATGATCACTTTTCATATATTGATCTTCTACTTTTATTACGTGTTCACACACATTTCTCCACTCGTCTTTAATTACAGAGGATTTTAGGTTTCCTCTAAATTTTTTTTTTTTTTGGAGACGATAGACATGTGTTCTCTTTATTTTCATTGATAATTTTCCTTAATGAAGATTTGGAAACTTTTAGGGCTTCTGTCGAAGAATTAAATCGTCGAAGAATTAGATGTTTGTGTAAGTGCACACCACATGTAAACATTTAATATTAATTGTTTTGCTTGGCTATTGAAAGCTTTGCCTGTTCCGACTTTGGATGGTCTCTCCATTTATCTAAAAAGTGTTTTTAAAAAAGTAGATATATTATACGATATACGGCCGAACTCATTTGAATAAATTAACTATTGTGAATAACCAAACTTATTAAAATAAGTAAAATTTATTATTTTAATTTCGGGAAAATCTCGGGAACTTCGTAACCACGGTGTCACTGGCAAGTCAGGCCTCTAACATGGAGCAAAAAGGGCGTAGATTCACCTCAGCGGCCGGAGCTAGACTGATGATCTCTGTACATACGAGCACTTACACTAAAGCAATTTTTCTCTTTCGGCGAACGAACTCTACGTCTTGGGTATATGTTTATTTATTTAAGTTTATCATTCGATAAGCAGATGTTCTTACTTTGATAAGATTAGTACGTGTTACTTTGTGGAATAGTTTTTGGAATATTGTTGAATGTACATACATATTATATATTAAATGAATCCACAATATTTCAAAATCAAGAATATTATTTTATATAATGTCCAGAAAGAAGGGACATTATATAAAAATGATAATTGTACATATTGTACCTAGTCTATGTAGATTTTTAGATGCAATTTCATTGCTATTGAATTTGTACAAATAAATTTTTCAAATTATCATTGGTGACAAGAATGTAAATATGTACATTAAATTCTTATTTCTACTGACTTACTGTAACCGAAGGTTTAAATCAGATTATGTTTTGGGAGCCTATGTTTATACCTGAAAGGTAAATGAAACTATCGTAGAGATGACAGAATATTCCAGAAGCTCGGCTGTGTTGCAAGTACAAAAAAATATTTGCCATATAAAATCATCGATAGATGAAAATTGAACCATGGATAAGAAATCATTTTCTTTCTGATATAAACCGTATCGAAGGTGCTGACCTAATTAGGATGAACTCAATGATCTTAGGACAAAAAACTTACTACAATGTGAAACGACATTCAAAATAATATAATTTTTAAACATTTTTTTTCCAACCGGATGTAGCACTCTTGGTTTTCGGTGCTTATTAACTTTTTCTCCGAAACTATCAAGTCTATCAAACTGAAATTTCATATTTATTATTTTCATGTAAAGTTGTAAGAGATATTATGATTTTGGTCAACATCCGCCGACCGAAAGTGGGAGTTTACTCATTAACGATTTTTTTTTTTTTTTTATTTTTTTCGGTCTTTGAAATACTTAGAATCTTCATAATATTGTAATACTATAATCATTATGCTAATTACAATTTTTTAATTTTTATTAACGCTTGCGTGGTATTCGATCATCGATTGATTACCTTCGGTAAATCGCCACGCAGCGCGCAAGTACATACGTGTAACGTGGGTGTGGTGTGGTGTGGCTTCTAATATAACCTCGGGGGTGGATGTTGTTCTGTTCTCGGTTGTACCACTCGACTCCACACATTCTTTTCAATTCATCAGCTCATCTTCCACTCGGTCTACCTTGCTTTTTACATACATACATACGTATCTACATACATAGTGACGTGTCTTTTATAGTGGGTGTGATTTTCTCAAGGTAAGGGCCTCTAATATACCTTAAATATGCTTTTCAACCCTCGGGGGTGCGTGGTATTCGATCATCGATTACCTTCGGTAAATCGCCACGCCACGCCATTAGAATCGTGTTTTAATCATCTACAGTTGTATACGTCATACATGACGCAGCGCGCAAGTACATATGTACGTGTAACGTGGGTGTGGTGTGGTGTGGCTTCTAATATAACCTCGGGGGTGGATGTTGTTCTATTCTCGATTGTACCACTCGACTCCACACATTCTTTTCAATTCATCAGCTCATCTTCCCCTCGGTTTACCTTGCTTTTTATCACATCCTCTCGGATACCATTCCAGTATTTAATAAAATCAGAACCAATTCATTGAATGACAGATTGTTTGAAAAACTGTGGTTCGTTGAAGAAGTTCGTTGGTTATCGTTGGTTGGTTGGTTAAAAATTTACACGATTTATCAATAAAATAAAAATATTCACTTTAAAAGCGTAGTTAAAATTAAAATTGCGGCTAGAATGGGGAAAAATCCCTTCATCCTTGTGCAAGAAACTAGTGGACAATATGCCAAGGAGGATCCTGGCTATAATTAAGGCCAAAGGAGGGCCAACAAAATATTAAATATATTAATAAAACACATAACTGTATTAATCCCAATGATTGTTTTATTTCTAATTTATAAAAAAGAATTAAGGGTGCTACAGACTTTTGGCCAAGGATGTACAATGTTGTTTATTCCAATCACCGGTGTTCATTTTTGTCAGCATTGAAAATTCGGCATACATACTTAATAATATCCATCTTAATAATTTACAAATGTACTTCTTCTATTTCAGAATCAAGAGAACGATATTTATCGATGATGGACCCCAATACAACGATGGACATCGATAGCAATAGTTCTCTAAACAACATACGATCTAAATATTCTGAGATGGTCATAAATATTTTGAATAAAATCTTCAGTAAAAGTTCAAAAGTTCGTATCAATCAACCAAATGTGATAGATCAATTTAGTTGTACTGCTTTGTTTCGAGCTTCAGATGAGGGAAATTTGGACGATGTTAAAAATTTGATAGCTCGAGGGGCTGATTTATTTTTAATAAATGAGTCAAAATATAATGTATTACATATTGCTGCTCAAAAAGGCCACTTGGAAATTGTCAAATATCTAATCACCATAGACGAAGACCAACGTTTGATCAATGCATTGGATGAATTTGACAATACACCTGAAAATTTGGCCACAATACGTGGACACGTAGCCGTCGCTGAACTTTTGAAGGAGAAGTCGGGTAGAATTCAATACGGGTAAGGTTTGTTCATAGGTCAATGAAGGTTTTGTTAACAACATACATAATCCTAATTTTGTTTATTTTCTTTTTCAGTTTTTAACAACACCTAGGAGTTGAATCTTTTGGCGCCTGAGCAGCCTGAGCTCCTCACCCGCCTTAAATGCGACTGGGACAACCAATTATTTCATTCGCGTCATAGTCATAGTCATACATACATGTATATAGAGGTTGTGATTGAGAAATCTCGTCTCGAGAATTCTCGAGAAATTTTGAATAATTTTTAATCTCGTTTCTCGAGAATATATTATTATGAAATTTAGAGATTCTCTTTTCTCGAGAATATTTTATTATGAAATATCGAGATTCTTTTTTCTCAAGAAATCGTTTATGAGAATCTCGAGTACATATATACATATGTACGTAATTCAGGCGTTGCGGATACGAAGTGCGAACCCAACATCAGGTCATTTTTTTTTACCATTCCGTCCTGCCTTTATAATTAATATAATTGCATCATATAATTAATTATTGTGATATTTTTATTGATTGATATTGATTGATAATAATAGTTACTGGTCAAGTGGCTATTCGATAAAACTATGGAATAATAAAGAATCTTAATTACGTCAACATTGCGTAATAACCCAGAGTTCCTTATTAAAAAGTTCCTTAATTAAAAAGTTAACGTTTAACTTTGTTTATTTGTCAAAGAATACGACACACATATATCATTTTTCTAGATATGAATTCAACGTACATACATACATACATATTATGTAAGTCTATATAAATGGAAACTTTTTAAAGTTATAAAATTTTACTGTAATGTAGCCTTTGTGCTGAATATTTTCTATTCTATGTTGGAAAGCGTAGTTTTACCTTCATTAATAACTTTTTGTAAAAGAGTAAGCATCATATACATAAGTAGCAAGGATAGATAACACAAACAAACACACCCACATATGTACATACATACATACATTACATAATAAATAAATAAATCTTCTTAGAACCATTGGTAAAAAAGTAACAAAATATAACAAAAGAACATTATTATTATCCATACATATTTGACTCACCTTAATGTAATTAAAAGCTTTTCTTCCGGCAATATGGCTGTCCTTAGAATTTTGTCCTTCTTTTTTAATTCGTCTTTACACAATTCTAAAATATCGTCAAATGTCGATTTTGGCATGCGGACGTAATTTACAAATTTTTCCTCGTATGTCCTCAGATCTTGTATTTATTTATTTATTTATTTATTAACAGGTTTTAGCCCAAAATATAGATTACATATACATACATACATACATATAAAAACAAAAGAATAAGAATATCAAAAGATACATAGAAGTTACACAGAATATAATATAATATAATAGAAAACATAAGAAAATCAAACAAAAAAAAAAAAAAAAAGAAATAATAACAAAATAATACTAGAATTTACAAATTTTTAGTTTGATTACAAACTGCGCCAGGCTGATGTTGAAAATGTCAACATCAGTCGACAATGAATTGAATAATTTAAGAGCAGTAATCACCGGGCTGGACCCCATAAGCATTGTTCTGTACCCCGGCACCACAAATAGCTCGTGACCCCGTGCACGACAATAAACATCCGGAGTGTAAAGTTGGAGACGCTCTAGTATTTCCCCATTGAACATATGTGTGTCCATTTATAATCATGAACATATGTTTCAACAGAGATACTTTCCTCCTCCACTCCAAAGACCTCATGCCAGTCATACCCCTAACGAATTTTGTTGGGAAGAGAAAAGGGTAGTAGCCGTACATCCTCTTATATATGTAACGGGCAAATTTTTTATCTACCCTTTCCAACATACCAATGTACGACTGTTCATGAGGAAACCAAATTAACGAATTATATTCAAGTTTCGATAAAACTATGGAATAATAAAGAATCTTAATTACGTCAACATTGCGTAATAACCCAGAGTTCCTTATTAAACAGGCTAAAAGATTTAATGTTGATTTAACTACATTAAGAATTTGGGAATGGAAATTTAACTTTGAATCAAAAATGACTCCAAGGTCTACAATTTCCATTACCCTCTCCAATGCTACATCATTTATGGAATAGTTGAAAACAGTAGGATTATTAGATCTCGTATAGCTGACCACCCTGCATTTATGAATGCAGAATTCCATATTACTTGTACGAGTCCATTCAACTAATGCATCTACGTCATCCTGTAACAACTGACAAGATTCAATGTCAACCACATTCCTATAAATTTTGAGATCATCTGCGAATAGAAGAATTCTCGAAGAATTAATTACACTACTGACATCATTTATGAAAATGATGAAAAGCAGTGGTCCCAAATTAGACCCTTGAGGCACTCCAGAAAAAGCAAGAAATGTTTCAGAATTGAAACCACAGAAGTCAACATACTGACTTCTACCTTGAAAGTATGAAGAGAAAAAAACGATGGAGCTAAATGAGAAACCAAATGAAGCCAATTTCCTAAGCATCACATCATTATCTACCTCGTCGAACGCCTTTTTAAAATCTGTATAGATGACATCAACCTGAGAACCTAAATCCAAATTCTGAATAATATAATTGCTGAATACTAATAAATTAGTAGTTGTGGAATGCTTCTTCCTAAATCCATGCTGAATGTTCCCAATATATGGATCCACTTTAGCATAGATATATTTATGTAAAATAGTTTCAAATACTTTCATGAAAGAAGATAGTATTGCCACTGGTCGGTAATTTCCAATAACGTTCTTTGGCCCACATTTATGGACCGGTGTTATTCTAGATTTCTTCCATCTATCAGGAAAAGTATCAGAATTTACCGCCAGATTAAATATGAAAGTTAGTGGTTCGATCAGTTGAGAGGCCGAAGCCCGAACAAGAGCTGATGGAATTGATGTACATATGTATGTATGTACACATGTACATATGTATGTATGTACAATGTACATATGTATATACATTGTACATATCTACAATGTACATATGTATGTATGTAGGTAGGTATATTATGTAAAAAATATTGCAAAAAGTTGACAGTATATGTATGTATTTGTCTGATGTGTCAAGTGACCTGAAACCTGACCTTAATAATAATTGCAAAACAAATTTTTTTTTGAAAAATATCTGTGTGTGTGTGAAATTGCTATGTGCATCTTAAAAACCATTAATCGTATCCCAAATGAACCAAGAAGTTTGGTGATTTCCCCTGCAAGTCATCCCATTTTGTGTATCCTTTAGAATTTTTTTCTCCAAAACTATGCATGACTGCAAATTTTTGGTATCGAAAATAGTTTTATAAAAATGTTATTTTTGAATAAGCAGAATTAGCAGTTTACCCTCAGAAGTCGAATTTTGAAAATCGTATGTTTACGGAAACTACTGAAAACTTTTTAATTACTGTTAACTGTAATATTTCAGAGTTGATTAGATTTAAGTGGAAATCTACATATCAGAAGTGAAGGTTTTTTCTTACACAAATTTTTCTACGCAATACAAATAAAATAAAAATTTCAACAAAATGGTTGTTTACTATTGATCGACAACTTATTAAAATGATTCCAAAATAGAACTTTTTCACAGCATAAAATATTGTTATATGTTTCAAATCTAATTCATTCTGGCCCCAAGCCACCCCCAAACCCCCCTCAAGCCCCGGCGGACCCTTTTTGACTTCCTTAAAGCCATGTCGGCCCCTTACTACCCACCAGACCCCCCTCCTACCCTGGCGGCCCCCATTTTTAGACTCCCGAAAGCAATGCCGGCCCTTATTACCCTCAGACCCTCTCAAGCCCCGGCAGCCACTTTTTTCGCTTTACGTTGATTGTTGATTAATTATCAAAGGGTTTTATAAGTATAAATATAAATATAAATAAGCTAGTTTTTTTTATATTTTACTATTACAGCTACAATTTTCATGCACCCGCTACAAAGTATTTAATAAAAAAAATCCAAATTTAATAATGATAGTATTTTTAAGAATTATATATATAATTGCCGAAATCCGTCTGTCTGTCTGCCTGTCTGCTGATAATGCTCGCTGAGGATTAAATATTAAAAACCACTAGAACGAGTGGGGATCGAACCACGACCTCAGGCTCGGGAAGAAAGTCCTTAGACCGTTTTTTAATTATTTTTTTCAACTCAAGCCCCAAAAGGACAAACAATCATTCAGATGTTCATTTGTTAATCTGAAATGAATAAAAAGAATATTTAAAATGAATAAAACGTTTGGATGAATTTTACGAAAATCTAATTTCGAAATTATTTTTAAGTTCAACAAGATTTTCAGAATATTCATCTGATTCAATTTCCTATTTCCTTGTAGTTCTTTAAATTTGGAAAATGGCTGAAGTTACTTTCTTTAATTTGAAAAACATCTTAATTAATATTAAACACATCTTAATTAATAATTCTTAATAATGGATGGCAGATGGACGTGAGAAATACTGGAATGGTATCCGAGAGTAAGCAAGGTAGACCGAGTGGACGATGGGCTGGTGAATTGAGAAGAATGTGTGGAGTCAACTGGATGCAGATTTCTCAAGACAGACAAGAATGGAAAAGGATTGGAGAGGCCTTCTTCCAGCAGTGGATGGTGAATGGTTAAAATGATGATGATGCTGATGAGTTGTAAGACGGTTCCATCAAAAATTTTGTGTTGTATATTAAAAACGAAACCTTTACAGACATATTATGGACTCATTTTGTTTTTTTTTTTACATACCCTTATGTAATGTGGTACGAGTTCATTTTAAAAATTTTATCGACAGCTACGTGACCACATTTTACTGCCAATTCTTGTGGTGTTTGCTCGAATTCATTCAATCCATTGATCAATGTTTGGTTTTGGTCTATGCTGATTAGATATCTGACAAGTTCGGTGTGGCCATTTCGAGCAGCAGCGTGCAATACATTCCATTCTGAATCATTTGTCGTAAATAAATCAGCACCTCTACTTAATAAATCCTTAACAGAAATCAAATTTCCCTCATGTGCAGCCCTATACAAAGGTGTACATGAAAAGATATCTTTAGAATCAATTGAAATTAGATGTTTGGGTTGCGTTCCAATATTTTCGAGACACTTCAATAGTTCTTTGAAACAGTCTTCTAAACTGTTGATTGCATTTAAAATTTCATCACTCTGAGAATTTCTAAATCTTCGCTTTTCCGTTTTTAAGTCGATTTTCTTTCGCAGAATTTTAATTATTGTTTTGTAATATTCTGAATTTTTAATGTATTTTGGGTATAAATACGACTTCTTTGGCTTTGAAACATTGCAGTAGTTCTTCTTTATATCGCTTACACATTCCATAAAGAACGGTCGACGGCTTCCGAACTTATCACATTCTTTCCCGTCTTTCGTGTAGTAATGATAATAATTGTCAGAGCCATCTTTTAAAATGGCGACTCCAATACTCTCGTAAAATTTAGACACATCCAATTTTTGCCGATAGTTACCACATTGGTATGTAATGTATCTTTTGGATTTGGGTGTTTCATGCCATGAATTTGCAGTGTCACAAACGCGTTCGGCACTCAACATAACGTCTCCTGAATGATAGCATTTTAAAATCCTGTCAGCCGCTTCTTGAGCTAATAGCTTCATAGCTTTACCGACATCAACCAAATCAAACGAAACTCTAGTGAACTGCATTTCGAAACTATAAAATATCTCAATAGCAATTTCATCAAACACACTTATCCATAAGGATTTATTTTTGCAATAACTTTGCACCAGTTCCCACAGAATTATTCGTTTATTTATCAGTTTTCTGTTACTACATGGTGCAAGCTGTTGGTTCTTAGTTTTTATCGAAAGAAATTTTAGCTCAAAATGTTTCGGTATTATTTTAGTGGAAAAATTTGCTAATTCACTTTGCGATATAGAATTGAATTTGAATAATTTACTTTCAATTCTATAACCGAAATGCTTAACAAACTTTGATAATCGCTTATTCACGTTGTCAACATTCGTTAACTGTACATCATTATTAGCTTCCATCGTTGTAGTGTATACTCAAATTGTTTTCACCTTCATCTGAAAAACCAAAAAAAAATATTGTAAATTATGTAAAATGTCGATTTATGTCGAAATTTCAATGCTGAAAAAAACCAAAAGGAACAACGAAAAGTGGAATAAATACGTTTTAGTTATTTTAAAATAGTTAGGGGTGCTGTGGTAGATTAAAAAACAAAAAAAAGTACATTTCGCTTTATTTAAAGATCAAAAGTTTGATAATGTTAAAAAATAATTGTAATCATATTTTTATTTCACAATAAAATCCATCCAACTATTTTTGTTATTTGAAAATAGGTCTATTACTTTTTCATTAAATTTTGGTATTTTGCTTATCATATCCTTCTCTATCGATAGCATTGACAAAGCTATCAATCTTTCCTGATTCATCGTATTTCTTAGAAACGTTTTTATTCTTTTTATTGTTGAAAAATACCACTCAGGCTCTGCGGGAGTCATCAGAATTTTAATGAGAATTTTAAGAAGTTTCGTTATTTCGTCAAGAACATCGCATAAGTTACTTACAGAAATAAATTATGATAATGATAACACTGAGCAACAAAAAAAAAATACCCAGAGCGGAGATTGGTCAATCTTTACTAAGTTTAACCCACTGAATTCGTATCCGATAATGATTTTTGTTGATATGCTCTCGTTTATGAGATATTCGCGATTTAAAAAATGTAAAAAATATCAATTTTTTTGGCTTTTGCGGTCTATAACTCAAAATATAGTATCGCTGTGCTCAAAAAGAGTATTGAAATCAATAGTCAGATATTTTATCTATGTAGGTATATGATTATTGCTTTGAAATACTTATAATTAATTATCTAGTGAATTTTTAGAGTTAAATATATTTTCACACATTTTTTTCCCGTGCTATTTGGCCTTTGTTGAGGCAAGTTTAGCAAGTACCGCTCGAATTAGTACGTTAAGATAAAATAAAAAAATATTGAGATAGAAAACCAATCCTTATAATAAAAAAAAACTCGTCAAATAAACGCCAATGGCACGGGGAAAAAATGTGTAAAAAAAATATATTTTTGACTTTAAAAATTCGGTAGATAATTAATTATAAGTATTTCAAAGCAATAAAAAATCACAATCAATAGGAAAAATATCTGACTATTGATTTCAATACTTACTTTGAGCACAGCGATATTATATTTTGAGTTATAGACCGCAAAAGCCAAAAAAATCGATATTTTTTACATTTTTTAAATCGCAAATATCTCATAAACGAGAGCATATCAAGAGAAATCATTATCGGATTCGAATTCAATGGGTCCAAATTAGTAAAGATTGCCTAATCTCCGCTCTGGGTTTTAAAAAACGTGTTTTTTTGTTGCTCGGTGTTATTTGGGATTTTGTGATGAACAGCCAAAGAATTGTAAATATTGATCTCAGTGGTCGGCAACCTTTTTGGAGCCAGGAGCCAAATCAGCGAAAAATCCAAAAAATGGCAAAAATGGTTACCGGAGCCGAGACCCAAAAATTATTACTAATTCTGACCCTCTGAATCCGAATATGATTTTGTTTAATATGCACCATTCATGTAAATAATTTAAATTTGATTGCCTGATCATACAGTCATTAATATTTCTGATAGATTTAAATATTTTCAAGTCATCAGCGAATAATAGGACATGGACTTCTTTAAAAATGTGGACTTTATCATTAATAAAAATATTGAACAATGTTGGTCCAAGGTGTGACCCTTGTGGTACTCCACTAGTGGGGGTAAAAGCATAGGAATTGTAGGATCCAATTTTAACAGTTAATTAAATAATCTTTAAACCAATTAAACAAGACACCTTCAATACCAGCATTGTACAATTTTGATACTAGAATTTCAATATTAACTTTGTCAAAAGCTTTACTAAAATCAGTGTATATAGAATCAACTTGAATTTTTTTAGAGAAAGCATCAAAGATATGATTTTCATAAATCATTAAATTGGTCAAAGTAGATCTACCACCAACAAAACCGTGTTGTTGAGGAACAATCATATTATTAACGAAAGATAAAATCTCATCCAATACCAAACTTTCAAATAACTTTGGGATAGTTGATTGGATGCATACGGCATAATAATTTTCTACGTTGCTTTTTTCGCCACTTTTAAGTAAAGGTATTAAATAGCCCAGTTTCCAGAGACTGGGAAAAACACCACTAGACAAGGAGTGATTAAATATGTTATACAAGGGGTAGACCAGATTAATAATACATTGTTTTATAAAAAATGGAGGAATATTTTCTGGACCAGCAGATTTATTTATATCTAATGAGTTTCATTTTTTTAACAATTTGCACATGGATATTTTTATTAAAACAAGTGAACCACTAGATGACCTACATATAATCATGTTGAATATTATTTAATATTGAAGAATTACTAGTAAAATCATAGATAGATTTAAAAAAATCAGCAAATAAATTAACCGAATTGTATGTATAGGTATTGTCACAAAACTTACCTTTATAATAGACATTATTAAGGATTTCAGGCTTGCTATGGTTTAATGATTTGGAAAAGTTCCAGAAAAATTTAGAATTAGATGTAATCATAGATTCAGCCTTAACAATATATGTATGTATATATGGAAGCATTTTTTATTAAATAATTTACACATGGCCCTAATACGCTTAAACTCTATATAAATAGCAACTGAACCAATAGATTTATATTGCCTATGTAGACATTTTAAAAGAGATTAATATTATGAGTTAACTAAACCATTTTGGGAAATACAGAGTTTTACATTTATGATATGTGACGTATTGATTTATACTATTATATATAATTTTGTAGAATTCAGATATTTTACTATCTAGATCTTTATTATCACTTGACCAATTAGAGTTATGTAGACATT